>OX578148.1:35741009-35768509 GCA_951213105.1 Amaurobius ferox
CTGTATCGAAATATAAATCATCTGATTCTTTATGCAAAATCAATGAATATTTCATTCATATAACTTGTATTCCAGACTCCAGAGCTAAATAATTTTGTGTGAAAAAAATTCAGCAATTCTTATGTAATTCATCTTACAATCGCTTGAGATATTTGCATTCTGCATATGTTAAAATTAGGCTTCCTTGAAGAAATAATAAAAGTTTAGGGATCATTTAAAATCACAACTATTGTAATCGCATAGGCACGGAATTTAGATACACAGATAATACACAGATAATATATATGTGTATGTGTATGTACTCAAAGTATTGGAATCGTGCCGAAGATCGGAACTCGAATTTTCAAAGGATCTACACGTTTTGGGACTTCTAGAACACGAAAAAACTACTTTTAGGAAGACGTCTGTGTGTGTAAGGGTGTATCTGTGTATGTTTCTGTGTGTCTGTGTGGATATTACATCCACTCTAATTGAAAAACTAATGGACCGAATATCATACAATTTGGTAGGTATGTTTTTTTAGGGAAATCCCGATGTTCATTAGATTATAGTACGATTCGTAAAAAAAGAATCTGCCTTCTTTGCGAAATGGCCGCAGAAATTGCCTTTATCCACTCTAGCTAAAAACTAATGAACCAAATTTAACAAAATTTGGAGTATAATATTTCAATAACCTACAAGTGATTTATATACCAAATTTAACAAAATTTTGTATATAAATCATTTGTAGGTTATTCTACTACGATTCGGGAAAAAGGAACGGGCTATTTTTGCGAAATGGCCAGCAAAAATCGTTATATATAAAAATAAAAGACTACGTGTGCTCAATTATATTAATTAAATTCCTATTTTATATGTGATTTTTGACAACAAAAAGAATAAGACTAACCCCATTACTCTAGGACTAGCCGTTCTTGAGATATTCTAGTTTTTTCGCGTTTTCGCTACGCCACCTTTGACAATAAGTCCAGCTATCAAATGAGAACCAAATTTAAGTTTAACGTGTAAATTCAATGTCATTTAAAATACTTATGTTGTGCAGATAAACTCAAATTATCATTGAATAAATAAAGAGAACGAATATGAGTCTGCAGAGAAAGACATGTGCTGTCCACATCAGAATTTTTAACAATATTACACCAATGATTTATAGAAGTGAACGGGGATTATTTTCAGGCCATTTCGAAAAAAATGTATGATCTATATTTAAAGATCCATCAAATTTTTGTCGAATAAAATGTTCAACAAATTTAAGCTGTGTACCAAATTTTAACTCTCTAGGACGTAGGAAAGTGCATTTAAAATGCCATCAATTAAATTTATCAAGAAGAGTTATATAAAATTTAAAAAAAATGAAAAATTTTTATCTACCAAATTTATTTTAAAATATGAGGCCACTCCCATATGCAAAACGTTTAAACAAATTGAGAGATATTTATTATATAATATCTCTCTCTTTTCTTTCTGGAAGATATCCCAAAGTCAGAATTTAATTGAATTTGTTTTTTTCCCTATATTAAATAATTTTTTAATTAAAAAACTACTTAACATATTTTACTGAATTTTTTTTTATATATTCTATGGGATAATGTGAATATTTCCTAAAAATTTCGAAGCAATTCGTGAATTTTAAATTTACTTAAAAAATGTTTGAAAAATTAGGTCCCATAGGGTTTAATGTATTTCATTTTTTCAACCCGGGTTCAATAAAAAACTAATTGGGTGATATTATTTATTTATATTCCCATAGGTCCTACAGACCGTCTGAACAACATACTAAAATTTCATTTTGATAAACTCATTTTTACGGCAGTTATCGTGCTAACGGACAGACAGACAGACAGACAGACAGACAGACAGAATGAACAAAGTCATAAA
This sequence comes from Amaurobius ferox, assembly GCA_951213105.1. NCBI lineage: Eukaryota > Metazoa > Arthropoda > Arachnida > Araneae > Amaurobiidae > Amaurobius > Amaurobius ferox. The sequence continues at coordinate 35,742,888 of OX578148.1, forward strand.
CACTTTTCAACTTTGTTGTAAAGTGTTAAAAACGCTGCAGTATCCTACGTGTGTCGAAAAAGCAACATTGCTCCCACAAACTGAAAAATGTCAAGCAAATTTCTTTAAAATGTTACAAATTTTGCATTTTAAAATGACAAATATTTTATTATTTCCTCCTTTCAAATAATCTTCAAATTTCGTTACGGATTATTGTACTATATAAGAATTGAATATTATACGGATTCTACACATATATTTTCTACGAAATTAGAATCGTTTCATTCAAATAATAAATTATATGTATGTGTGTCGAACATTTCTTTAACTAATTTCAAACTATCCGTATGCAGTACACAAAGTTTTTAAATACATGTATTTTAATAGTATTACTTGAAAACCACATTAGTCGGATTGTTATTTGATTTATAAATAATCAAACCAGTTTTTGAAATACTACTGTATATTTTGATAAGTTTCCTAACATCTTCCCTAATAATCTGATACACATAATCTTCTAAACAATCTTCTAGATAATCTGTTACAAATAATAATCTTCTAAGTAATCTGATACAAATGTATCTAACGACATTCTTATACGCAATTTGATATGCAATCAAATTATGAACAATATTCTTTATTAAACAATTCGTCTTTCCCCTCCAATTGCACGTGTAGCGAAAATAAACCAGAACTGGCGATAAAGCGACGTTTGGCGTGTGGCATGAGAGATTACTTCTGAAATTGTTGAATCGGTATACACTCTGGCCTTTCGCTTCTGGACCATCAGGCGTGCCGAAACATCGGATGTCGGATTAACGGAAGTCCACTGCATCTAGAATGCGAGAGTCCACCCGACTTTCTTGCACATTCATCTTACTTAAATTGTTCGTCGATTGGTCGCGTAGCGGAAAATGTGAATGACCCACATTTACGAAATTTAGTACAGCGATATTGCAAGCCAGGTCCGAAGACTTTTTTAAAAATTTAAATTAGTTTTTACTTTCCATGCAATACATGGTAATGTATAGGGAAAGTGTTGGAATCATGTCGAAAATCGCAACTCGAGTTTTCGACGGATCTACACGTTTCGAGACCTCTAGAATACGAAAAAAACCATTTTTAGCGTGACGTCTGTGTGTGTGTCTGTCTAACTGTGTGCCTGTCTGGCTGTGTGTCTGTCTGTCTGTGTAGATTTTGTATCCACTCTAACTAAAACACTAATGGACCGAATTTCACAAAATTTGGTAGGTAAGTCAATTGTGGGCGAGTCTAGTGCTGATTAATTTTGGGTACGATTCGGGTTAAAAGAACCCGCCTATTTTTGCGAAATGGCCAGCAAAAGCTTGTATCCACTCTAATTGAAAAACTAATGGACCGAATTTCACAAAATTCAACAGATGAGTCACTTGTGGGTCACCCTGGTGCTGATTAGATTTTGGTATGATTCGGGAAAAAATAACCTGCCTTTTTTTGCAAAATGGCCTGCAAAATCGTCAAAATCTAAACTAAAGAACTACGTATGCTCAAATACATCCATTAAATGCTTGTTTAATACGTAATTTTTAGCGAAGAAAAGAATAAGACCAACCCCATTACATTAGGACTACCCGTTCTCGAGATATTTTAGTTTTTCGTATTTTCTCTACGCCACCTTTGAAAATAAGTTCGGTTACCGAATGAGAACGAAAATTGAATTAAAAGTGAAATAAAATTAATTAAAATAAAGAGAACGTGGATATAAGTCTGCAGGGAAAGTCATGTGCTGCCCACATCAGATTTTTCAGTTATGTTTTAAAGCTCAATTTTGAGCGATTTTCTACCCAAATCAGTTTTTAACACTTTACAACAAAGTTGAAAAGTGTTTATGACTTTGTTCATTCTGTCTGTCCGTTAGCACGATAACTGCCGTAAAAATGACTTAATCAAAATGAAATTTTAGTATGTTGTTCAGACGGTCTGTAGGACCTATGGGAATATAAATGAATAATATCACACAATTAGTTTTGGATTGAACCCGGGTCGAAAAAATGAAATACATTGAGCCCTATGGGACCTAATTTTTCTAACATTTTTTTAACGGATTTAAAATTCACAAATTGCTTCGAAAATTTTAGGTAATAGTCAAATTGTTCCATAAAATATATAAAAAAAAATTCAGCTAAATATATTCAGTAGTTTTTTAAATAAAAATTAAAATAATAATTACACATCGTATATGAAACGATCACGTGACCATGATATGAAACGATCACATGACCCACTTCAAAATGATATATGGCATCCATCTTGTTTCAAATTCGTGATTTTTTAAAGTTCTTTTTAATTCATATTGAGTGTTGTATCCATCCTAAAACTACTTTATTTATTAATCAAATACATTATCAGAGTTTCCATCCTTGAATCAGCTAGCTGTAGGCGGCATTTTCATTTTATTTATGCTTGAATACGTTGTTTAAGTTTTCTTAATATTTTCTTTATACAATTATATAAGAAAGTAAAAGATAAAAAAACGAATTCGTACCCCTTGTATTGGTTCTGTGTACGTTTACGGTGCATATCCGTACTTACCCACACAAAAGTCAATTCAATTCACTTTACGCAATTTCAATATACGCGGTGATTTTTTGAAAACAATGAATGGAGCTTGTGCGGAGGTAAGCGAAAGAATGCTGCGAATGGACTGTATATTAACAAAACTTTATTTTGCGTAAGACATTGTTTGTCTTCTAAAAATTATTCATCTTCTCGTGCTCTTCGTCTTTCCGAAGGGTTACAATAAACCTAATTAGCGCCAAGGTGGAATGATCAGTCGCCAAGTGGCGATCGCGTAACAGATACGGAACCAGGGCCCTCGCTAAGGGGGGGGGGGACAGGGGGGGGAGTCTCCCCCCCGAAAGTTGAGAAATCCCTGTACAGTTGGCAAAATCAAGATCCAAGTTGGCAGACTTGGTACATTTTAGATAAAATGATGGATGATATTTTATCATGATATACACTCCAAAGATCCATATAAATGGAATATGGATAAAAAAAAGGCTTTATTGTGTTTAACTTATTTTACATAGACACGTATTCGTCTTTGCTTCAGGCAAGACCACCTTTCTACAGCATCTTCCAAGTTGATTTCGTTTCCAAAGTCTGCTTCGCACTTCAAAAGCATGAAGCTGTTAAGCTTCATGTTTGTCATTGTTGTTCTCAAGGAACATTTCACAATATTTAGCTAAATGAAGGCTCTTTCATTTGTGCTGACTCCATAACCGGCTGTTAAAGTCAATTGGCACATTTTGAAAGCCAGCTTTAAAGCATTTTTGCATTGAACCATTACGTTCTTCAATGTTTCCATTGATAGTATATGTATGTTCCTCCTTGCATATGTTAACGAAGACTTCTAACTCACTTTGTAGAGCCTGCATATGAGACCTAGTAGCTGGAGGGAACATCGTAACAGCCTCTTCAATTGCTTCGATTGTCAGATTATGCTTGTTCAAGGGAAAGTTGAAAATTGAATATAGTGGAGAAATAGTTGTCTTCATAGCAACCACGTTGTCTTTAAGGTCTCTTCATAGTGTATCAAGGACAGCCTTGAACTCTTTTCTATAGCATTGTTTTAGGTCTATGTTTACTTCATTTTCAGCATACTCTTCAATCCTTGTCGGCCTCATTCGTCTTCTATGGTGCAGTTGAAAGTCATGTACAGGATCAACTTTAATGTTTCCAACACATGTTTCCGCACTTGTGATCAAGTTGTCCATTTCTGTGGTGTTAATATTAATCTTCTCCAAAATTATTACGGTGTTTTCGACTGTTCAACTGTAATACAATCAATCAAATTCAGATCAGGGCTTTTCAAAGTTTCTGTCAAATTCTTCATTTTATACGTAATGTTTTTCATAAAAAACAAGATAACAATGAAATCAAATGATTTCATCTTTTTGCATAACCCATGCGCTTTTGCTTTTGTAGCACAATCTAATTCCTTTTGTGTGGAAATTTCTTCTAATACAGATAGGATAGGTGCAAATGATGTGTTTACAGCTTTTCTAGTCTCTGCTCTGGCTGTCCACCTAGTACTAGACATATTTCTCGAAAGAAGGGCGTACTTCACTTCTTTGATCTTATTCCTCAACTGTCGGAAACGGTTAGTACTTGAATTGAAGAAAACATACAATGCTTCAAGTGCGTCGAATAAGTCTCTAATAATAATGCTGATACTGCAGCTGTGTTCTACGTCTGTGATCTTGGCATGGAATGTATGGTATATTATGCCCTATGATTTCTGAGAGTTTCTTTTGTGCTCCATTAAACTGTCCTGACATTGAACTTGCAAAATCATACGACTGAAAAGCCAACGAGGGTGTGTCAATTTCTTTCTTTCTTAAAGTCTCATAAATTTACTTTGTCATTCCAATACCTGTTTTTCAGCACATTCAGAAACGTCTAGCAAGCGTTCTCTTGGTTTGCAGTTTTCATCGACAGTACGGACAACAATCGAAAGCATATCCTTTTGTGAACTGTCAGGTGTAGTATCAGCCATCACTGAGAAAAAAATCACAGCTCTTAATCTCCTTAACAATTTTTTTTTCTATTTCTTCAGCAACGAGCTCATTTTGTAACTCAGGACTCATGTAACTCACGTGGTACTGCCATAATTCTCTTTCACCAAACCACGTTTTCAAGATGTGGTTATATCTTGAGATCAGCGATATTATTTGTACAAAATTACCATCATTTGATCCTGATCCTTAAAATGCTATCCCTTGACGTCCTAGGATCCTGCATGTGTCGAGCAAGATTCTCACTACTTCTCTGTTTTGAAACTGTACTCTTTCATTTTCTATCAGAGCTAATCTCTTGGTTTGATCAAGAAGTACATCAATGTGCCGCTCCTTTATTAAAAAGTTACAATAGTTGTGGAGTGCTGATCTTTGTGCAATAGATGAAAAGTGAGTTTGTAACTTTCCCAGCTTTTGCTTCTCATTTGTCCCCAATTTCTCACTCCAATCTTCGACCATGCATCTTCACTCTTCATTTGACCTACTCCATGAGGAAACAGAAAGCACACAAAGCAGTATGCACAATCTTTAATTGTACTGTATTCTAAGTACTGAAATTCTTTATACCAATGGGGATTGAATCTGTCTTTACCATTACTTGGAAAGGATGCCAAAATTGGTTGATAAGGCCCTAATTTGATCAAATAGTTTTTCTGATTATCTGTCAAATCTGAGGATCAAATTAGGATTACAGTAATTTTTTTTCTCTTTTGGCAATTTCATGATACAGAATCATGCAAAAAAAAACCTTTAAGATATTTGAGTATTGAGAGACATTATGGATACATTAATCATACTGATATATCGATGAATGAAATATCGATATAAAATGTGTTATCGGTGAAAAAAAAAAAAAAACCTCCCTAGACTTTACTTAAGTTGGTAAAAATCATTACTTGACTTGGCAATTTTATCGGCTCTCCCCCCCAATGATAAGTCTTAGCGAGGGCCCTGTACGGAACAGAGCTATACGAGTTAAACTTGCACATTTAAATCCTATTCACTAACTACTACAGCTTCGAATATTCAGGTGTAAACATAATTATAATATTTAGACCACTAGAATGTATGCTCGTCATATGACGGAAATCGAAACGTTACTTCGCATTTGGCGTCATTTTCATCCATTAGGCGATACTTTTATCAATTTGGCGACATTTTTGTAAATTGGGCAACATTTAAAACAGTCGACAAGTTGGCGACGTCCTGCTATATTTCTTGCCACGTGTTACGGATGGACGGAGAGAGAAATGGGTTATTCTTATAGTCTGTATTTTGTTGAAAAAAACTTGAAATATTTGACTTGTTGGCAATATGAGCGTGACACTCCTAGTTGTGTGTCAACTCAAATAAAAGTTTATAAAATGATAAGAAATAAAATAGCATCACGGTTTCACTTTCAATATCTGATGTCATACGCATTGTAAAGCTTCATGGTTGCGACATAATTTCTCTGAGTCTGGTTTATCATCTAAATTGAAATATTTATCCGGGATTGAAACACGTTTGGCAACATTTTATAGCAGCGTTATCCATAAATAGATAGATAAGCAGACAGATAAATCAAGGTGCTGATATTATTAATTCTGGTGTCTTATTACTTTCCTTATATACATAGTATAATGTATAAGGAAAGTATTGGGAAGGGATCGAAAATTAGTATTCGAAAATTAGTAGTAACAGCATGTTTTAAGCATCCCTGAACACGAATCGAACGTTTTTGAAGTGATATCTGTGTGTGTGTGTCAGTGAGTCTGTGGAGACAATATCTCACAAACTAATTGGACGATTCGAACGAAATTAAGTTCAAAAATTACAATCTTTGAATATTTGTAGCTTATTGTTTTTAAACACAATCGAATGCTCGAATGAATTTTCGAACGAAATTTTGAAAAAATCATCAAAAAATCAAAACTTTCAATAAAGTTACACAAATAATCATTTCTCATGTAATTTTTCATTAGAAAGCGGTTGACACCAACTTGAAAACTCTAGCATGAACTGTTCTCGAGATATTGCACATTTTTTAAATGAATTTATAAAAAAAATCACATAAAATTAAAACAAGAAAGATGAATCATGCATGAAGCATTGATTATGAAAGATTTTTCCAACTGAAATGCAATTTTATTTAAACTTTTCTTAAATGTGATACATCCAAAGTTGATATTTTTTAAACTATTACAATACTACAGTAATTTATCATGCTTGAAAACTTAAAACTTCATTGAAAAACTTAAATCTTCACAGAAAATTCTAGTTAAGCAAAACGAACTTTATTCAAATGACGTCATCGAAATATACATCGTCTTCTTCTCAATGCAAAATCAATAAATAATTCATTCATATCACTTACTCGTAGTATACCCGTTCTGCCCACGTAATATATAATATAAAAAATCTGATGTGGGCAACACATGACTTTCCTTATATAATGAAATGAATTTACTACTTTTAGAGTAAAATAAATAGGTTTTTCTTCTAGTAGATACTAATATCCTTTCCAAGATATTGAATTTTCGACAATTAGTCGTCATTTTCATTGATTTAGCGTCATTTTTATCCATTTGGCGAGATTTTCGTTAATTTGGCAACATTTCAAAAAGTCGCCAAGTTGGCGAAATTCCGCCAATTTTGTTGTCAAAATCTCGCCAAGCGTTATGGACGAAGAAATAAGTTGTTCTTACAGCAGATAAATTGGCGTTCAAATGCAAAAGTATTACTCAAAGTATCTTTTTTCATGAATGGAACGAGCTAGATCCACGAGAATGATGTCACCCAATTTATCGCATGATATTATATATGAAAAGTGAACATGTTTCTCAATAGGAAATATTTTTTTTTCTATTTTATATGACTTTTTGATAATTTTTTTGAAAAATGTGCAATATCTCGAGAACGGTTCATGTTAGCGTTCTAAAATTTATGTCAATCGTTTTCTAATGAAAAATTACATAAGAAATGTCTATTTGCGGAACTTTAATATTGGTTTTGATTTTTTGACGATTTTTTCAAAATTTCATTCGAAAATTTAGGGGGGTTCTGAACATTCGATTGCGTATAAAAACAATAGGCTTCCAGTGTTTACAGATTGTGATTTTTGTACCAAATTTGGTTCGAATCGGTCCATTCGTTCGTCAGTTATCGTCTCCACAGACCCACTGACGCACACACACACACACACAGACATCACTTCAAAAATGTTTGATTCGTGACCAGGGATGCTTGAAACGTGCTCTCCCGTCGAAAACTCAAATTCGAATTTTCGACCCCGTCACAATACTTTCCTTATACATTATGTATATAAGGAAAGTAAGAAATTAAAACTTCAATTATGTGCAAATTCTTATAATATTTTAAATAACATTGTTAATCTAAACACTTTATTAAAATATTTAATTTAATTAACCTAAAAATATATTTAAGAATATCTGTTCTCGCTATACATAATTATCTTCACACACAGATCTGAAGGAGAAAACATCCTGGTCTCGTTTGCAAACAAATTTACAAAAACTATTATTTAATTCCCACAAAGCGACAGGGATTACCAAGGAAATTTTACTAAATTTTGCAAAATATTGAATTTTCATCAATTAGGTGTCATTCGCATTAATTTAGTATCATTTTATAAATTCGGCAGCATTTTCATTAATTAACAGCATGTTAAAAAGTCGCCAAATTTGTCGGGAAATGGGGCAGTGTCCGTAATGGGACATCCAGTAACAGTGTCCGTAATGGGACATCGGGGTAAGAGATAAACACTATCAAATTATCATTACAATACTATTATCTTTCAAAACGCAATTAATTTCATTGATTTTGTGTCATTTTTATCAATTTGATAACAGTATTTTCGATTTGGCGATATTTGAGGAATTTCGTCAAATTTTAAAAAGTCACCAAATTTGTTGTCAAGTAGGATGGCTAGACTGACAGTCACAAAAGCAACCGAAACATCATTACAATACTATTCCCATTTCAAAAGAAAATTAATTTAATTGATTTGGCATCATTTTTATCAATTTGGGGACATTTTTATCAATTTGGCAACATTTTTATCAATTTGGCGACATTTTTAGCGATTTGACAACATTTTTATTAATTCGTAACATCTCGCCAAGTTGACGATATCCCGCCAAATTCCTCGTCAATATTTGCAGAGACGGACGGGCGGGGAACTATTTATATTTTCGTAGATTAGAAGATTATACCCATGTATTAGAAGATATACCCGTAGTGTAATATATGGATTTTAAAAATGTTTCTCCAAAATAAAACAGATTGTGTAAAAATTTGAAAATATCAGCAATATCTATACTCGTTAAACTCAAAGGCTGTAATGGATATAATTCAATCAAAAATGCAATTCCGATAAAATTTAATTATATATATATTCCTTTATGATTTAAAACGAAAAAGATTTACTGCTATAATAACAACTTATTGAGTTTAATCCCGTTTCTTAGCAACGTGATATTTTTTTTTTTCAAATTTAATCTCACTGCTGGATTTAATTCCGTCGTTTAGCAACATTATATCATTTTTTTTACACTTTACAACATAGTTGAAAAGTGTTTATCGTTTTGTTCATTCTGTCTGGCTATCTGTTTGTCTGTCCATTAGCACGATAACTGCCGTAAAAATGACTTAATCAAAATGAAATTTTAGTATGTTGTTCAGACGGTCTGTGGAACCTATGGGAATATAAATGAATAATATCACCCAATTAGTTTTGGAATTAAACCCGGGTTATTTTAAAGGAATTCAAGCCTCAAATGTAAGATTTTTACTTTCCTTACATACATATAATGTATAAGGAAAGTATTGTGACGGGGTCGAAAATTCGAATTCGAGTTTTCGACGGGAGAGCACGTTTCAAGCATCCCTGATCACGAATCAAACTTTTGAAGTGATGTCTGTGTATGTGAAAGTATGTGTGTGTGTGTGTGAAAGTATGTGTGTGTGTGTGAAAGAATGTGTGTGTGTGAAAATATGTGTGTGTGTGAAAGTATGTGTGTGTGTGAAAGTATGTGTGTGCCAGTGAGTCTGTGGAGACGATAACTGACGAACGAATGGACGGATGCGAACGAAATTTGGTACAAAAATCCCAATCCATAAACACTGGAAGCCTATTGTTTTTATACGCAATCGAATGTTCAGAACCTCCCTAAATTTTCGAGTGAAATTTTGAAAAAATCGTCAAAAAATCAAAGCCGCTAATAAAGTTACGCAAATAGACATTTCTTATGTAATTTTTCATTAGAAAACGATTGGCATGAATTTTAGAATGCTAACATGAATCGTTCTCGAGATATTGCACATTTTTCAAAAAAATTATCAAAAAGTCATATAAAATAAAAAAAAATATTTCCTATAGTAAAACATGCTCACTTTTCATATGTAATACCATGCGATAAATAGGGTGACATCATTCTCGTGGATCTTGCTCGTTCCATTCATGAAAAATATATTTTGCGTAATACTTTTTTATTTGAATGCCAATAGTCATTTATCTGCTGTAAGAATAACTTATTTCTTCGTCCATAACGCTTGGCGATATTTTGGTGACAAATTTGGTGGAATGTCGCCAACTTGGCGGCTTTTTTAAATGTTGCTACATTAACGAAAAACTCGCCAAATGGATAAAAATGACGCTAAATCAATGACGACTCATTGATGATGACGACATGGAAAATGACGACTCATTGAAAATTTACTATCTTGGAAAGAATTTAAATGACTACTATAAAAATAATATATATTTTTTTACTGTAAAAGTAGTAAATTCATTGTATTATATAAGGAAAATCATGTGCTGCCCACATCAGATTTCTTTTAATTGTAAAAGTAGTAAATTCATTGCATTATATAAGGAAAGCCATGTGTTGCCCACATCAGATTTTTTTCTATGAAGTTTTAAGTTTTGAAATATAATAAATTAATGAAGTATTCTGATAATTTTAAAATATTACCGAGGAATGTGTCGCATTTTACAGATGTTGAAATAAAATTGCATTGAAGTTGGAAAGTGTTTCCATAATCAATGCTTTATGAATGATTGATCTTTCTTGTTTTTAACACTTCACAACATAATTGAAAAGTGTTATGACTTTGCTCATTCATTGTGTCTGTCTGTCTGTCTGTCTGTCCGTTAGCACGGTAACTGCCGTAAAAATGACTTTATCAAAATGAAATTTTAGTATATTGTTGAGACGGTCTGTGGGACATATGGGAATGTAAATCAATAATGTCACCCAATTAGTTTTGAATTTTACCCGGGTGGGACTATATATGGGATCTAATTTTTCAAAAATTTTTTAAGCAAATTTAAAATGCACAAATTGCTTCGAAAATTTTAGGAAATATTCAAATTATTACATAAAATATATGAAAAAAATTTCAGCAAAATATGTTAGGCAGTTTTTTAAATAAAAATTAAAATAATATTTGCACCCATACTATATGAAAAGATCGCGAGACCCACTTCAAAATAAAATATGGCATCCATCTTGTGTCAAAATCGTGATTTTTAAAGTTATTTTAATTTATATTTAGTGTTGAATCCGTCTTAAAACCGGCTTTATTTCTGATTTTTTTCTTGTGCATCTATATACTGAGCCAACGCAATTACAGTATTTTAAATGATCATCAAACTTTGATCATTTCTACAACGAAGCCCAACTTTCATTTATGAAGAATGTAAACACATCAAGCTGTAAGATGAGTTGTATAAGCATTGCTGAATTTCGTTAACGCAAAATTATTTAGCTCTGGAGTCAGCAATATAGCCGATATGAATGAAACATTCAGTGATTTTACATAGAGAAGCAGACGATTCCATATCATTGCTTTTTTGAGGAAATTCTAAGCATGGAGTTAGAAAGTAATTTTACCTCCATGGTTTTACGTTTTTAAGTAAAATAAATTATTGTAGTATTATGATAATTTTAAAAATATCGCCGCTGAATGAAAGGAATGGAAAAAGTTGCTGAATGAAATGTTACTTATATATAGAGAACTCTCTATATACGCTGCTTATATATAGAGAGCCAGGCGATTTATATTTCGATGACGTAATTTGAATAAAGTTCATTTGTTTTCGAATTCAAGGTCAAGTAATTCGATTTCAAATTCAAGTTTTCAAATATAATAAATTATTGTAGTATTGTGATAATTTTAAAAATATCACAGCTGAATGTATCGCATGTTAGAGATGTTTAAATAAAATTGCATTTCAGTTGGAAAGTGTTTCATAATCAATGCTTTATGCATGATTGATCTTTCTTGATTATATAGATTCCAAACTCCAGAGCTAAATAATTTTGCGTGAAAAAACAAATTCAGCAATTCCTATATAACTCACCTAACAATCGCAATTCTGCATAAATTGGCTTCGTTGTAGAAATAATCAAAGTTCAATGATCATTTAAAAGCAAAAATGTTGTAATTGCGTAGGCACAGAATTAGATACACAGATAATATTCAAAAATAAAGCTGAATTCGGACGGGTGCAACACTAGATATAAATAAATACAACGTTCCTTAAAAATCACGATTTTGACACAGCGAAAAAAAATACGGAAGGTCGTTCGTACTTTATGGAAACGATTTTGTATGTATGTTTCTCGTTAGCATTTTGAGATAAAAGATTTGGCATTTTCAATATAATCGTCTGCTACTGTTTTTTTTTTATTGGAATGTAGAATAAAAGATTTATTTTGAAAATGGCTCCTGAAATTAATAGATGGCTCGAAGGTTACGTAAATACGATTTCCCAGGAAAAATATTCGTATCAACAAATTGTAAAGCGGTGTAAAAATCGAGGTTATTGCGTTTCAAAGAAAGGTATTTTCAATATATTAAATTTGAAAGGGAAAAAACGTCTAGCTGAAAGTAAAAATGAAAAAATGGCCGCAAAATCGCATCCTAAGACTGGTCGAAAGCGGGTAAATATCAAGAAACTGAAGTCTCTGATCCTAAAAGAAAATCCACCGACTCAAAGATCCATTGCATCGAAACTGGGAATGTCTTCTGGCACTGTAAGTAAAATCATTCATAAAGATTTGAAGTTAACAAGATGTTTAAATATAAAGTTCATCTGCTTTTGTCAAAGCATATTGCAGGAAGAAAAACAAATTGTAGAAAATTATATGTAAAACACCTAGCTGCTGATAAATGGAAATTTGTGGTAACACTCGATGAGGCATGGGTGTATTTAAGTGACTGTAATAAAAAAAAGCAATTTTCTACTGCTCAACTGACGAAATGACCGTAAGAAATGGCTTCGTCAATGTACAGAAGAGTTCCCAAAGGGATTCATGATAGTTTCAGGATTTTGTTACAACGGTGAATTAAAACTCAAAAAAGTCTCAAGTAAAGCTAAAATTAATTCACTCTACCATCAGCAGAATAGTTTAAAACCAATTTTTGAAGAAGAAATTCCAGCCTTATATGGAAAGGACATCAATACACTTGGGCTTCATATGGACAAAGACTCTAGTTACACGTCTGAGTCAACTGTCGCAAATTTAACAAAGAAAGAATCAGAAACAGGAATAATATGTATCCAATTTACTGAAATACCTGTAAAATCACCTGACGCTTGTCCTATGGACATTTGCGCTTTCGGTTTGTTAAAACGAACCTTATAGGAAAACGGCATCCAAGAACACTGAACGGACTTTGGAAAACGACCAAGAGGAGTGGGATAAAATTTATATGACGGTACTAAGAAAAAGTTTACTTTCATGGAAAATTCGAGCTGCAGCTATAGTCAAGAATCAAGGCTATTAGATAAAAGTAAATCGCCACCAGAAATACACACTTTATGCATCCCCGGCCACACAAACAGCTGCCATAAGCCTTCGGGTTGGTCGTGTGGTCTGGGCTTTCTACACTTTATGCATCCGGGCGCGGTAGCCCATTGGTTAGCACGCTGGAGTTGCACTCGATAGGCCCGGGTTCGATTCCAGCCACTGCCAAAACTGCCGCCGTGTTCATACGGAGTACGATCACGTTAAACATGTGGGTCCGAAAGTCCTTCCGAGAGGTTGGTGGTAGGGGAAGGAGGGTACGGTCCCTGTGGATGCTTCCCCCACTGGGTTCCGGTCTAAATTGAGTGGCACTTCCCGACCGTCCAAACAGTTACCTTACACCTTTCTGGTAGGTCGGACGGTCTGGGTTTCAACAACAACACTTTATGCATCCTGCTTAGTCTTAGGACGAGTCGGCTGGCCTGGGCTTTCGACACTTTATGCATCCGGCCGTCTAAACAGTTACCTTATCCTTTCTGGTAGGTCGGACGGTCTGGGTCTCAACAACACTTTATGCATAAAGTGTGTATTTCTTGTAAATCGCCACAAGAAATACACACTTTATGCATACACCGGCCGTCCAAATAGTTGCTCATGTCCACTGGATGAGTCGGACAGTCTGGGCTTTCAACACTTTATGCATAAAAATTAATTATCAAAATCGTTTCCATAAAGTGCAAACGAACTTTTGTAGATACCATATTACTTTCCTTATATACATAATGTATAAGGAAAGTATTGTGACGGGGTCGAAAATTCGAATTCGAGTTTTCGACGGGAGAGCACGTTTCAAGCATCCCTGATCACAAATCAAACATTTTTGAAGTGATGTCTGTGTGTGTGTATGTGTGTGTGTGTGTGTGTGTGAAAATATGTGTGTGTGTCAGTGAGCCTGTGGAGACGATAACTGACGAACGAATGGACCGATTCGAACCAAATTTGGTACAAAAATCACAATCCGTAAACACTGGAAGCCTATTGTTTTTATACGTGATCGAATGTTCAGAACCCCCCTAAATTTTCGAATGCAATTTTGAAAAAATCGTTAAAAAATGAAAACCGCTGATAAAGTTACGCATATAGACATTTCTTATGTAATTTTTCATTAGAAAACGATTGGCATAAATTTTAGAACGCTAACACGAACCGTTCTCGAGATATTGTACATTTTTCAAAAAAATTATGAAAAAGTCACATAAAAAAAAAAAAAAATCCTATTGAGAAACATGTTCGTTTTTCATATGTAATACCATGCGATAAATTGAGTGACATCATTCTCGTGGATCTAGCTCATTCCATTCATGAAAAAAGATACTTTGAATAATACTTTTGTATTAGAACGCCAATAGTCATTTATCTGCTGTAAGAATAACTTTTTTCTTAGTGCATAACGCTTGGCGAGATTTTGGCGACGAATTTGGCGGAATGTCGCCAACTTGGCGACTTTTTTGTAATGTTGCCAAATTAATGAAAATCTCGCCAAATGGATAAAAATGAAGCTAAATCAATGAAAATGACGACTAATTGTCGAAAATTCAATATCTTGGAAAGAATATTAGTATCTACTATAAGAAAATCCTATTACTTTCCTTATATACATAATGTATAAGGAAAGTATTGTGACGGGGTCGAAAATTCGAAATTGAGTTTTTGACGGGAGAGCACGTTTCAAGCATCCCTGATCACGAATCAAACAATTTTGAAGTGATGTCTGTGTGTGTGTGTGTGTCTGTGTGTGTGTGTGTGTGTCAGTGAGTCTGTGGAGACGATAACTGACGAACGAATGGACTGATTCGATCCAAATTTGGTACAAAAATCACAATCCGTAAACACTGGAAGCCTATTGTTTTTATACACAATCGAATGTTAAGAACACCCCTAAATTTTCAAATGAAATTTGGAAAAAATAGTCAGAACATCAAAACCACTAATAAAGTTACGCATATAGACATTTCTTATGTAATTTTTCATTAGAAAACGATTGACATAAATTTTAGAACGCTAACATGAACCGTTCTCGAGATATTGCACATTTTTCAAAAAAATTATCAGATAGTCATATAAAATAAAAAAAAAATATTTCCTCTTGAGAGACATGTTCACTTTTCAGTAATACCATGCGATATATTGGATGACATCATTCTCCTGGATCTAGCTCGTTCCATTCATGAAAAAAGATATTTTGAGTAATACTTTTGTATTTGAACGCCAATATTCATTTATCTGCTGTAAGAATAACTTATTTCTTTGTCCATTATGCTTGGTGAGATTTTGGCGACGAATTTTGGCGGAATGTCGCCAACTTGGCGACTTTTTGAAATGTTGGCAAAGTAACGAAAATCTCGCCAAATGGATAAAAATGACGCTAAATCAATGAAATGACGACTAATTGTCGAAAATTCAATATCTTGGTAAGAATATTAGTAACTACTATAAGAAAAACCTATTTATTTTACTGTAAAAGTGGTAAATTCATTACGTTATATAAGGAAAGTCATGTGTTGCCCACATCAGATTTTTTTACTTTGCAATGAGTCACGTGGTCTCTTCATGTCATGTGGGTGGTAATTACTATTTCAATTTTTATTTAAAAACTACTTAACATATTTTGATGAATATTTATTTACACATTTTACGCAATAATTTGAATATTTGCTAAACATTTTCAAGCAATTTGTGAATTTTAACTCCGCTTAAAAAATGTTTGAAAAATTAGGTCCCATAGGGTTCAATGTATTTCACTTTTTCAACTCGGGTTAAATCTAAAACTAATTGGGTGATATTATTCTTTTACATTCCCATATGTCCCACAAACCGTTTCAACAACACAGTAAAATTTCATTTTGATAAAGTCAATTTTACGGTAGTTATTGTGCGAATGGATAGAGAGACAGACAGACAGACAGAATGAACAAAGTCATAAACACTTTACAACTATGTTGGAAAGTACTAAAGAGTATTAACTATTGCCATATATGTTTTCGTATGTATTATTATGTGGTAAATTCGTTAACATTATTCTCGTGGTTCTAGTTCATTCCATTCAAGAGAGAAGATACTTTGAGTAACAGTTTTGTATTTTGAAGCCTAACAATTTGTTAAGAGTCATTTATTTACTGTAAGAATAACCTATTTCTCACCAAAGTCTCTAAAGTCTATTAGTCACCAAAAATTAAGCTTAGCCAAATTTTTGGTAATAAATTTGGCAGGATGTTGCTAACTTGGCTTTTTTAAGTGTTCCCAAATTGACGAAAATGTTGCCAAATTAATGAAAATGACGCCAAATAAATGAAAATGACGAGTGATTGATAAAAATTCAATTTCGTGGAAAGAATATGAGAATCTACTACAAGTATGATCTATTTCTACGTCCGTAACGTTTGGTGAAATTTTGACGACGAACTTAGCGGTATATTTCCAACTTAGCGAGTTTTTAAATGTTGCGAAATTGACTAAAATGTTGCTTAGTTGATAAAAATGACGCTAAATCAATGAAACTGGCGACTAATTGATGAAAATTCAATATCTATCTATACTATAAGAATAACCCATTTCTCTATCCGTCCGTAACGCTTGATGA
Organism: Amaurobius ferox; assembly: GCA_951213105.1. Lineage (NCBI taxonomy): Eukaryota > Metazoa > Arthropoda > Arachnida > Araneae > Amaurobiidae > Amaurobius > Amaurobius ferox. The sequence continues at coordinate 35,759,819 of OX578148.1, forward strand.
AAAATTTGGTGACGAATTTGGTGAGGTGTCGCCAACTTGACGACTCTTTTAAATGTTGCCAAAATGACGAAATTGTTGCAAAAGTGATAAACATGTTGCCAAATTGATAAAAACTACGTTAAAGGAAGGTGATGCTTTGCAAATTTAGAATTCCGTCATACAACGAACTAGTATTCTTCTAGTATATGCCCTTCTCTTTGTTTGCCTGTAACGTTCGGCGATGCCTTTAACGAATAATCTAGCAAAGTATCGCCAACTTGAGAATTCTTCGCCTCTAGATTGACGAAAATTTCATCAAAATTGCAAAAATGACAACAAGTTAACGAAAATGAAGCCAAATTGATAAATTAATTATTAAAATATTTTAATATATGAACTATATTACTTATTGAGGTTGCTATCAATATTGATCATTGTCAATATTGATCATATCAATATTGATCATTATCATTGCGTGAAATATAAGTTCAATGCGTTCTTCAAAATAGTTTTACATGTTGTCATCCGGAAAAAGCGCCAAATGTGCAATTCGACGTTCAAAACACTGTGCTTCGGATCTTATACATAATTTTTTTCACTATTAAAAAAGTAAATTTATTGCATTATATAAGAATAGTCATGTGCTGCCCACATCAATTTTTTTTCATTTAGTAGAACACGAGATTTTATTGCTGTCATAAATAAAGCTTATGGCATACACCATGTTTCACCATCCAAATGAAGATTAAAGAACTCTTCTTACTTAACTACCAAGATTAATTACTAGGTAATAAATTCAACTAGAGGAATAATGTAAGTAACAACACCGAGAAGACTTAATGGAAACTGTCCGTTATTGTCCTTAAAACCTTTTGGATGAAAGCCGGGTAATGTAATCTCAAGCTTATTATAATATAATCGTCTGTGTCTCTCTCTCAACTATAATTACTTCAAAATTCAGTGCTTAAACTATTCAAAACCTAATAACTTAGTTTTTTGAATTACATATTTTTTTCCAGATTGTTGCTGATATTTAAAAGAATAAATAGAACATCAAATAATATATACTGGCTGCGGTACTCTCAGCTAGCTGTCACTTTTTTTAGTTGTCATATTTTAACGGTGACATTTTTCATCAGGCACTTTTTTAGCAGCCATATATAACGATAGACGCCGCCCTCAATATGGTTCAATTTCGTGTGTGATTAAAATTTATCTTCTAATTTTCAATTCACCACTGTCTTGTAAGTTAAGATATTAAAAACTTGTTTTTCTCATTTATTACTTTCCTTATATACATAATGTATAAGGAAAGTATTGTGACGGGGTCGAAAATTCGAATTCGAGTTTTCGACGGGAGAGCACGTTTCAAGCATCCCTCATCACGAATCAAACATTTTTGAAGTGATGTCTGTGTGTGTGTGTGTGTGTGAAAGTATGTGTGTGTGTGTGTGTGTGTGTGTGTGTGTGTGTGTCACTGAGTCTGTGGAGACGATAACTGACGAACGAATGGACCGATTCGAACCAAATTTGGTACAAAAATCACAATCCGTAAACACTGGAAGCCTATTGTTTTTATACATAATCGAATGTTCAGAACCCCCCTAAATTTTCGAATGAAATTTTGAAAAAATCGTCAAAAATCAAAACCGCTAATAAAGTTACGCAAACAGACATTTCTTATGTAATTTTTCATTAGAAAACGATTGGCATAAATTTTAGAACGCTAACATGAACCGTTCTCGAGATATTGTGCATTTTTCAAAAAAATTATGAAAATGTCACATAAAAAAAAATTCCTATTGAGAAACATGTTCACTTTTCATATGTAATACCATGCGATAAATTGAGTGACATCATTCTCGTGGATCTAGCTCGTTCCATTCATGAAAAAATATACTTTGAATAATACTTTTGTATTTGAACGCCAATAGTCATTTATCTGCTGTAAGAATAACTTTTTTCTTAGTGCATAACGCTTGGCGAGATTTTGGCGACGAATTTGGCGGAATGTCGCCAACTTGGCGACTTTTTGTTGCCAAATTAATGAAAATCTCGCCAAATGGACAAAAATGACGCTAAATCAATGAAAATGACGACTCATTGTCGAAAATTCAATATCTTGGAAAGAATATTAGTATCTACTATAAGAAAAACCTATTTTTTTACTGTAAAAGTAGTAAATTCATTACATTATATAAGGAAAGTCATGTGTTGCCCACATCAGATTTTTTTATTACTTACCCCCTTTTTATTGTATTTGATTTCTGCATTAGCGGCTCGTGAGGTGATGCAGAATAAGCGCTGCTTCACTTAACGTTATCGGCCGAATGAGTTGTTATTATTATTATTATTATTATTATTTGGCCGATTTTTCATACTCGTTTGGCTATTTTCAGATAATATTTGACAACACTTGCATCGGTAGCATGATGTGTTTTGATGATGTTCTTTTATCGAGGAGGGGGGGGAATCCCGCCACTGAATCTGCTTCACTTATTACTGAAGGCACCTACCGCCACTGGATTTCTGACCAACATTAAATGTACAGGGTGGCCATAAAATAACTTTCTCTTTTTGGAGGCGTCTGCAGCTAAAACTAAGGAACGAAATGAAACCAAATTTCAAATACAGACTGTGGAAGGCATGGGGAGATGAATTCCGCAAAATAATAAAAAAAAATAGTACCAAAAGTCGCCGATAGGGGAGATTTTGGCGCTGTCGGAACCAAAAACGAGTGAATAATTACAATGAACACACGCAAAATAGAGTATGCAGAATTTCAACAATGTTTTAGTAATAAACAGTAAACATACCATACAGTTATTAATGAATTTAAGAAACTCACAGAAAATAATCTTCATAAATTCTTTCATAACTGTATGGTATGTTCATTTTTTATTACTAAAACATTGAAATTCTGCATATTCCATTTTGCGTGTGTTCATTGTAATTATTTACTCGTTTTCGATTCCTACAGCGCCAAAATCTCCCCTATCGGCGACTTTTGGTATTATTATTATTATTATTATTATTATTATTTTGCGGAATTCATCCCCCTGTGCCTTCCACAGTCTGTATTTGAAATTTGGTTTCATTTTATTCATTCAGCTGTAGACGCCTCCAAACAGGGAAAGTTATTTTATGGCCGCGTATTTTTTACAAACAGTTAAATGAATATACGAGTAGATGATAGTAACAATAACTATTCTATTTTCCAGTCACTAATTATTTAATCCATTACTTGAAACCATGGAGGTAAAAGTAAGGAGTTAAAACTTCCTATTAAGAAAACGCCTGTGGCGATTGAGCGTCGCCGTGGTCCCGAACCAGGGACCTGATGCTTCGTAGACCGACATTATAATCACTGAGCAAAAGCTAGCTCCTCCTCTGTTCTTATAATTCGGTTACTGGCTCGTGTGGCATCTTTGATCAGATGTCTTTGCTGCCGCACACTCCCCTCGCTGATGAGGAGGCCGAGAGGCGTGTCGCCTCGGCGTGACGTCAGGGCCGGGAGGCGTGTTGCCTCGGCGTGACGGACAGTTGTGGTCAACCAGGAAGGGAGTGTCAAGGCTTCTGACTCCTTGTGGTGCTGCCATCTCGTGCTGAGAGGCGAAGTCGTTGGAAAGGAAGGTTGCGTTTTTCATACGTCCAGTCATCATTGTGGCGATTGTGCGTCGCCGTGGTCCCGAACCAGGGACCTGATGCATTGTAGACCGACATTATAATCACTGAGCAAAAGCTAGCTCCTACTCTGTTCTTATAATTCGGTTACTGGCTCGTGTGGCATCTTTTGATCAGATGTCTTTGCTGCCGCACACTCCCCTCGTTGATGCGGAAAGCGCCGCTACAAGCTCCATACGATGGACCATATCAGGTTTTAAAGAGAAACGATGAATTTTTTAAAATCGATATCAAAGGTAGGAAAGTGAACATTGCACTTGATCGTATTAAACCAGCATTTTATGTGAATAATGATGAAGTACATGCACCGGCAACAACCGGCCAACCGGTTTCGACCACTCAAGCTTCATCAGTGCCAAATATGCCTCCGAAAATTACGACACGATCAGGCCGTCGTGTTCGTTTCACGGATCGTTATGGTTTCACTGGAAACCTTTAAGGAGGGGAGTGTGTGGCGGTTAACTATCGCCATTTATGCCACCTGCACTAAAACGAACTAGAAGCGGCTTTTCTCTATGTATCTGATAACTGAGGAAACCGCATACCATTTCCTGTTTTGGGACGCCTGACTTTCAAAGATTCCCGATGGGGATTTACACATAACTTTAACGTCGGTGACAGTATGTTGGCATGTGAAAGCCATAATTTTCGTCACCGGCATGTGTGAAAAACAAGACGATGGTGCACACCGAAAACACGTGGCGTGCATGGGGAGCACCCCCATTAATGAGCCCCAGACCGACGACGACCAATAAGATGGTCGGTCACTCCTTCTGGGGCGTTTACAAAATTCAGTTTAGAAAAGAACTTTCATCTTTTCGGACAGAGACTCGCTCCAAAAATCTCGACCTAATCGGTCGACTCTCGGTCTACTTGCTTTCGAACTTTGGAACTACGCAGTCGAAACCTCCTTCCGACTGCTTCGAACTTAACGTTCCAACAATCAGGATTTATCCGCTTGTCGCAGAATCTCTCTGCAAAGTATTAGTATGTTGTATATATATTTGTAAAATTTAATGTAAATAAATGTTATTTTATGCAAGTTAACGTTCTGCCTAGAGAACAAAACAACAACAACAAATGTCGGGGATTGTGCTGGGCATTAATACCGCATGTCAGGTTCAGCCCACACAAACAAACTTCAAACCAACAATAAACCCCGCAATGGTGACCCGGACGTGATTTGAACACGCAACCTTCTGATCTTCCATAGGGATCAAGTCCATAGGGTGCGGCAGCAAAGACATCTATCAAAGATGCCACACGAGCCAGTAACCGAATTATAAGAACAGAGGAGGAGCTAGCTTTTGCTCAGTGATTATAATGTCGGTCTACAATGCATCAGGTCCCTGGTTCGGGACCACGGCGACGCACAATCGCCACAATGATGACTGGGCGTTTGAAATACGCAACCTTCCTTTCCAACGACTTCGCCTCTCAGCACGAGATGGCAGCACCAAACGGAGTCAGAAGCCTTGACACTCCCTTCCTGGTTGACCACGACTGCCCGTCACGCCGAGGCAACACGCCTCCCGGCCCTGACCGTCACGCCGAGGCGACACGCCTCTCGGCAACTTCCTCATCAGCGAGGGGAGTGTGCGGCAGCAAAGACATCTATCAAAGATGCCACACGAGCCAGTAACCGAATTATAAGAACAGAGGAGGAGCTAGCTTTTGCTCAGTGATTATAATGTCGGTCTACAATGCATCAGGTCCCTGGTTCGGGACCACGGCGACGCACAATCGCCACAATGATGGCTGGACGTTTGAAATACGCAACCTTCCTTTCCAACGACTTCGCCTCTCAGCACGAGATGGCAGCACCAAACGGAGTCAGAAGCCTTGACACTCCCTTCCTGGTTGACCACGACTGCCCGTCACGCCGAGGCAACACGCCTCCCGGCCCTGACCGTCACGCCGAGGCGACACGCCTCTCGGCAACTTCCTCATCAGCGAGGGGAGTGTGCGGCAGCAAAGACATCTATCAAAGATGCCACACGAGCCAGTAACCGAATTATAAGAACAGAGGAGGAGCTAGCTTTTGCTCAGTGATTATAATGTCGGTCTACAATGCATCAGGTCCCTGGTTCGGGATCACGGCGACGCACAATCGCCACACGCCAATATCGTTTGAGACAATCATTTAGGTGGAGCTGGGATAAGCCAACTAGTCCTGCATTGTATGTATTTCTATTGCGAAAGGCGAAAAATATTTATTTAAACAATCAATTTTATAAAAATAAATTACTAGCGCAATACAAATTAGAACTGAAACAATAAAGACCATTCCTACGTATTCAAAATTATTTTCCCTTTCAATTCATTTTTCTCTCCCTATTTCTGTACTCTATCCTACAACTGTGAAAAAATACTGGGTAATTATACTCATAATTAGGGAACCCTTAATTTAAAAATAACCAAAAATGCATATACTAAAGCCTTTTTGTTGTGTCAACTAACAATAGCGGCTACTTTACTAACACCAACGACACCTAGATATAATTCTCAAAGCATTATGGCATTTTCAAACGTTTTATCTCCTTCTTTCTAACTCCATGCTTGAAGCCATACCGAAACCTTCGAAGTGCACCGATTCATCTCTTTATTTAACCAAAGAACGAAACAATCTGCTACAATACAATATGATGACGTCAATGACAGCTCATTAGCATAACATGGGATCAACAACGAGGGGTAAAACGAATTAATGCTATTGGGCATTTGCAAAGGACATGTATCATTCGATACGTATTTAGTTATAAGGTTTCTAATTGGAGGCACTGCAGATGGCCCTACCTACCCCATTATTGGCCCTACTACGTCATGAAAAAATCTGATGCGGGTAGCACATGACTTTCCTTTTATAATGCAACGAATTTACTACTTTACAGTAAAGAAAGTAAGTTATTCGTATAGTAGATACTTATATTCTTGCAAAGATATTGAATTTCGTCAATTAATCGTCATTTTCATTGATTTAGCGTCATTTTTATCCATTTGGATAGATTTTCATTAATTCGGCAACATTTAAAAAAGTCGTCAAGTTGGCGACATTTCGCCAAATTCGTCACCAAAATAACCAAGCGTTATGGACGGAAAAATAAGTTATTTTTATAACAGATATTGGCGTTCAAATACAAAAGTATTACTCAAAGTATCTTTTCTCCTGAATGGTACGAGCTAGATCCACAAGAATGACGTCACCCAATTTATCGCATGATATTACAAATGAGAAGTGAACATGTTTCTCAACAGTTAATTTTTTTTTTAATTTATGGGATATTTTGATAAATTTATTTGTAAAATTTGCAATATCTCGAAAACGTTTCGTGCTAGCATTCTAAAGTTTATGTGAATCGTTTTCTAAGGAAAACGTAACTTTATTAAAGATGTTAATTTTTTGATGATTTTTTCAAAATTTCACTCGAAAATTTAGGGGGTCCTAAACATTCGATTGCGTTTAAAAACAATAGGCTTCCAGTATTCACGGATTGTAATTTTTGTACCAAGTTTCGTTCCAATCGGTCCATTCGTTCGTCAGTTATCATCTCCACAGACTCACTGACACACACGCACACACAGACACACACACACACGCACACATACACACACACACACGCGCGCGCGCGCACAGACATCACCTCAAAAATGTTTGATTCGTGATCAGGGATGCTTGAAATGTGCTCTCCCGTCGAAAACTCGAATTCGAATTTTCGACCCGTCACAATACTTTCCTTATACATTATATGTATATAAGGAAAGTAAAAATCTTATATTTGAGGCTTGGATTCTTTTCAAATAACGGAGTGTGGACTTAAACCACCGCTTGGGTTACCTATTGGCAAATAAATCACTTAGCTTCGGTGAGAACTGCGGTCTTCTACCGATCGAACACGGAAACTATAGTGATTAGACGGTTAGCAGTTTTTGGTATTCCGTTAACCAATGATATTTTATGTCGGTCAATTTATATAAAATGTATACAGGGCTCTCGGGAAGGTCCTTAAGCACCTCAATAACTTTGTAAGGAAAGATCCATGGGTGTACACGTTATTTATATAGTAAATTTATATAGTCTATTTATATAGTAAAGTGATTATGCACGATCGATTAATATGGATTCTTTTTCTTCGACCCAGACCGTCCGACCTACCAGAAAGGTATAAGGTATCTGTTTGGACGGCTGAGAGGTGCCATCCAATTTAGATCAGAACTCAGTGGGGGAGGCTTCCACTGGGACCGTACCCTTCTTCCCCTGCCACCAACCTCTCGGAAGGATTTACGGACACACATATTTAACGTGATCGTACTCCGCGTGAACACAGCGGCAGTTTTTGGCAGTTGCGGGAATCGAACCCGGGCTGACCGAGCGCAATTCCCGCTCGCTAACCAGTGGGCTGTTGAGCCCCCGATTAATATGGATTGCAACGCGCCTAGTGACGGATTTAAAAATTTAGTATAACGGCAACAAAGAGAACTAAATGAAAGAATCCATTATATAGTTGTAGAGCAATGTCTGTTAGTAGGAATTGACACTAAAATTGTTAGAGAAGACATTTATTTGACACAATAGGGTGCAAAAAGCCTTGCCGCCCCAACCGTGAATCGAACCCTGGATCTCCGAACTGGCCAGTCGACGCTCTACCTTTGAGCTACTGGGACGAAATTATAAACTCTTATCATCGAAGTGGACTCTTCAAGGGTTATTGATGAATCGTTGTCTTATTCAGGAATGTAAACATAAACAAAACTTACATGAATAGAAACTTAATGTACAACCCATGGAGATAAAAGTAAGAAGTCAAAACTTCATATTGAGAAAACGTCAATATCGTTTGAGACAATCATTCAGGTAGCGAAGTGGTCCTGCAGTGTATGCATTTCTATGGCGAAAGAACTGAAATATTTATATAAACTGTCCATTTTGTAAAAGTAAATTATTATGCAAAATAGAACTGAAACAATAATAAATCTATGTATTCAAAATTACTTTACCTTTCAATTTATTTTTATCTTCATATATTCTGT
>OX578148.1:37661009-37666009 GCA_951213105.1 Amaurobius ferox
TAAATTTCCTTATATAGTGCTTGTTCCAAAATTTCATAAAAATCCTATTAAATTTAGAACAGTAACTAATGGCATAATACATACTCTACTACGGCGAGTAAATTAATACTAAATTCTTTAAATCTAATAAATAATTATTTATGCCAGACTAGCAATAATTATCTTATTCTAAATAACAGTAAAGAATTAAAGAATAAATTAACATCTCTTAGAAAAATAATAGGATTTCAAACTTTTGATTTTAAAGATCTTTTTAATAATATTAAGATATCTGATCTATATGATGTTATTTTAGCTCTATATAATGCTTATATTACACCTCTTTCAAATCAAATTAAATTTATAAATTTTCCTGAACTTCTTCACTTTGTTATTTTCAATAATTATATTTTTCAAGGAAATAAATTATACTTACAAGTCTCAGGAGTTCCACAGGGTGGCTGCAGTAGCAGTATGCTAGCTAATTTATACCTTTATCATTATGAAAAGTCATTTACTTCAATAGATTATACTTTTTACAGATATGTAGATGATCTGATTTGCTTAGTACATACAGAAAATTATCTCATAGATATAGATTACTATCCAGACAATTTGGAATTAATTCCTAATGAAGCTACTATTAGTAAAAATGTTAATTTTTTGGATTTAAATCTTTTTATTGATCCTTCTAATAGAATTGTTACAAATTTATATGATAAAAAAGACTTCTATAATTTTAATATTAATAAAATCTTACCTTTTAATTCCTGTAACTCGATTCAATTGTTTAGAAATATTATACTCAATCAGCTTTTTAGAATTTATAGATTATCTGATAAAAAATTTCATGCTATGCATATCAATAATCTCAAAATTACTAGTAATTTATATAAATATCCCTCTTATTTAGTAAATAGTATTGTTAAAAAATTTAAAATAACTGGATTTTTATAATTCTTTTCATAGTATCATATAATTCTATTCATAGTATCTTATATTAGCCAGACATCTCCATTCTCTTGTGGTTTTTTTTTTTTTTTTTACATTCAATTCCCACTTCAGCATTACTATTATTTGCCCCTCTTTTTAGTAGCTCTTTTTGTATATTAATACTTTTTCTTAACATTTCGCTTCACAGTTTTTCAATTCTTATGAATGGCAACAGTAAATGGTTTTTTATTTTTTCTTTACGAATGGCAACACTGGTCTCTTCTATCAGTGTATCCTGTATTGAATCGATTGTACATACCTTCGACCAGAGGTATAAGTAGACTGCGCATTGCTATTCAGAAGAGATTGAAAACGTGACCACTGCATGTATCACGTGACTTAGGGTCGAACACTCGCAGATTTGGCGACTTGTTGCCGCGCTTGGCGCTATAAAATAAATTTTTTGTACTGGAGTAAAACAGTGCTAAATACGTCTGATGTATTTCAAAATGCATATTGTTTAGGTTTTAACTAATCAAGTTCCATTAATCACACTAGCATGAAATTTGGCATGTCGTTGTCTTTTGTGATATATTTTAATTTCCTAGTTAGAAGGTCCAAATTTAGTATTTCGTTGTCTTTTACGGTATATATTGATTTCTTGTATTTTGAGTCTTATCGGGCTAGCCCATCCTGGGCCCGCCATAGATATATACTCATTATGTGGGAATAACTCGAGATCCGTTGTATCTAGAAAGATCATATCATATTTGGCATGATTATCTTTCATGGTATATTTTAATTCATTGGATTTTGAACCTTACCATCCGAGCCCGTACAGGAACTGTTAAGAGTAATGCACTGAAGAATAACTTAATGTTATTCTAAGGAAAAACTCGGGAACCGGAGCAAACATTTTGTATGGTGTTGTCCTTCATGTATTTAAGTTACATACAACTAATAAAAGGGTGTATTTGAAAAGTTGTTTTTTGTTTGTTTTTACTTATTTTCAATTCAATTAATAAAATCATCAGTGAAATTACCCTTAATTTCGAAAAAAAAACATTAATTATATTATTTAAGGTTGTTGATGTTTAATATTAATGCATCAACATTTTAATAATGAATAAAAAACCTGTATAAACTTTGAGATTTTATAAGTATACATTTACAGAGCTACCATACCATTTAGTATTATAAAAGTGCCACTAAAATTAATCTTTTACTTCAGTAAACGTGTATGTTTAACAAAATACTTTTTTTTTAGTTTTTGCATAAACGAAGTGCAAAATTGCCTCAATGCCAATTTTCAAATTTAGAAATATAGCTGAGCAATATACAATTCCATATAACTATTCAAAATCTTGAATATTATTCCCAAATTATGCAACAGCTACTTTATATTCCTTGACCCCCCCCCCCCCCCCCTCAAAAAAAAAATGTTTTTAAAGATATTTGGACATAGTGTTATTTATAATAAATCAAAATGCTGCTTGCAAGACATTAACTTGCAACTTCTTAATAAAATAGCTTTATTAGTTCATAACACCCTATCAAATGCAGAGAACGGGTTGGGCAGGAATATACAATTTAAAATATTTTTCAGTTCTCAAATTTAGAAATATAGCTGAGCAATATATAATTCTAGATAACTATTCAAAATCTTGAATATTATTTCCAAATTATGCAACAGCTACTTTATATTCCTTGCCCCCCCCCCCCCAAAAAAAGGGGAAAAAAATGTTTTTAAAGATATTTGGACACAGTGTTATCAGTTACTGAAATTAAAATTTTTCCCGACAATTTTTATGATTGTAAGGTTGTGCATATCCGTGCGCATGGTTTTAATATTAAATTGGTTTCCTTTTGCAATTGATTCCCTTATAGATACATTATTAAATAAATATAAAAGAAAATACAAACAATAGGCTATAAACTTTCTTTATTATATGTCCAATTCATATATAACTAGTAATCTGCATACATAAAATTTAGGTCATATGTATTAAGTATATCATATCATCACATACATAAAATAAAGAAGCAATTAATTATAACAAAAGAAGTTTAACAGAATCAGAAAGCAATTTAGACTACACACATTTAAAAATGTTTTTAAAGAGATACAAAAAAGGAAATGCAAGACCAATTTTTCACCAGTTTACTTGCTAAAAATGTTTTGGAAAATGCCATCCTTTAAAAATTAAAATTAATGCAATACAAATGTTAAAAAAGTTCCTAGCCACTAAAATTGAGCAAGTAAAATATGTGTTCTACATTTAATGTATAATACATGGTTTTCTACTGATGTATTCTACAATGTAGAAAACATTAGATTTCTGAAGTATAGCGAACCTAACTAATCATTTTACTTTTAAGTAATATATTAAAACTTAAGAATGTATATTTAAAAATATTAACATATTTTCAATGTTCAAGATAAAAAAGCTATAACATTGCCATTTTATAATTTTATTATAATTAAATACATATTTTCACCGAGTGAATAATAATTCCGATACTTAATTCCAGAAATCTTTAGTTACTTAGTGATATTTATATAAATTTTCTTGGGCGTTATTAATCATTTCATAGCATTATATGGCATAAAAACATTGTCAGGAGAAAAGAGCATGAATTAGTAAACAATCCAATTTGGCGTAGAAAAATATCGCCAAGAGAGAAAACTAGGCCTATTAAAAGTTCACGTTCATTTTATTTTTTTTCTTCTAATTTTAAGCATTTATAGAGGTTCAGTTTATGGAAGTACGGAAATATATATAAAATATTTTATTTTAAAAATTATTACGAGGCTATACATTATTTACAAAGCCAGAAAATCTACTTTTATTATAGTACGTCATGGTCGCACTTGCCAATTAACTCGTTGTTTTATATAAAATATGTTTTAAAATGAATGAAAATGACTTACCTGTGAAACGTAGTGTCTCCACCTTTGATGAACTTTGAAGTACATCCATATGCAGCGCAGGACATTACCATATTTTGCTGAAAATTAAACCCAAACGTGTGACAGGACTTCTCGCTTTTGAAAACGTAATGCAATTGCAATGGAAGGAGAGGTGCGCGAGAAAATATGCGCGTAGGGGAGTGCATAAGTCATGTGACTTAGTTCAGTGGTCAAGAAAAGGTTGCCGTAAGTCTCTCTACTTATATCTCACCTCGATGGTACATACGCTGTGCTTTTTACAGGTATTCATTTTTTCTTTTTTATTCCTTCTTTATGTATCAAACGGGGGAAGGTTACGAAAGACGTCAAGAGCGGCCTCAAACATTCAATGTTTGGTGTGTAAAGGTGAAGCAAACTTACAGGCGAATTTGCTCCCGCACAATCTCACTCCAACTCCCGTGACGCATGCGCATTAGCTCGGGGGAAATAGTTGTGTACCAAGCAGGGGGGAAATGGGTTATTTCTTTTCTTCATCGCAAGTCAATGTGTGTGTGGTATATTTCCACGTGGTCCGAATTTATTACAATTTTAAGCTGTTAATTTAATATTTTTATCACTTCTTTTACATGGTTGACATGTATTTAATCGTGTATTACTATTCTGGGCTGTGTACATTTGATTTTCCGATTGTAATTGTTTTAAAATGACCAATTTGCCGAGTTTCTTGCAAACACAAAAAGTACGTGAATTATTTCTATCCTAAAAGTATTTAATCTATTGTTTTATTTAGTATGCATATGTAGTCGCAATAAACACCTTTAGAAATAAGGGATCTTGTCGTTTAGGATTCTTATCATGATTATATTTATTCATTGTATACTTAGAATTTTGATTCTACTAATCTACTGCCAGTTGATTAGAATAGCTTGACATAAGCCAGTTGATTAGCTTGTTTGAGATAGAATTATTTTTAATTTTCTGTCTGTTCAGGTTGATTTGCTGGATGTGTTGAAGCAGATAGCATTAGAAATAAAATACTATTAGATTATTTATACTGTGTAATGACTATACTGTGTTTTTAATTTCTACTGATTTTAATGATTCTCCAAATACATTAATTAACAAGACTTTTTCTTATTTGGATTATTTGATAAAATAAAGAGTGGAATGACTGTTT